>BMAO01025269.1:0-37465 GCA_019973975.1 Trichonephila clavata
AAATGGAGTGCGGTGAATTGGTTTGTTAATTCCTTCATTTGCAAAGACTGTCTGACTGAAAACTGAATTCAATTGAATTTAATTGGCTAGCACTTTGTTGTTAATTAAACAGTATTTTAAGCTTTTAATGGAAAGCCATAAAAAAGCTTGATAAAAACACGAAGAAAGTTGAATTTGAGGTAATTGTGTAGTATGTTCAAAAAATCAAAGTTCATCTAAATGATTTGTTACTTGATGAGAATAAGTAGAATAATTTATTCTATTAATCATTTATAAAAACATGAATAATTTTCAAAAAGATTCAGCACCAGATACGAAATGAGATTCGGTACGCTATTACAAACGTATTTGCTTTTCATAAAATATAGTAATACTTGAATAATAATTTAAGCATTTTGCTGTAAATTTTTACTACTTTACTTAAGAAAAGAGAGTAATTTAAACTATTTGATTAATCCTTCCCAACAGTAGACCTTCTTATTGTGTACTTGGAATAAATAACATAAAATATATAATTATGAAGTATTAATTTTTTGCACTTCGCAAGCAATAACTTTTCAGCTCTTTCCAGAAAGGAAAAATAATACCTTTATCGCAATTATTGTCTTTAAAGAACATGGTATTTCAGACCAATTTTTAACCACGCAGAAAATACTAAATATGATAATATCTTATTAGTATGCATTATGTATATATAGAGAGAGAGAATTATCTCTCTACTATAGAGAAAAAATCATTTGATACTTTGAATAACAAATATAAATGAAACTAACAGATATTCGAATTTAAAAAATATGGAGGATGTAGTTTTATAAATATTGCTGACAGAGAGAGCCATTATTTATACAAAAATTATTTGTTAGTAGGGTTTAAGCAGTTCTGTAGTGAGCCAACCTTCCCCCTTTCTGTTTACAACATTAAGCGAAATCCCATTGGAAATAATGAATATATTTTATACATCCATTACAAGCAAAAGGTAACTTACCTAAAAATGCATAGCCTGCATCTGTATAGAATATACAAAATATTGCAGCATTCTGGAGCCAAATACAAATTCAAAGTATACTATTATTGGCTGAATTGTAGAACATAGTAAGAATTATTAATTTATTTGTACTAATACAATTATAAAGTACTTGTATTAAGTTAAATACTACAATTATTTGAGTAACTTTATGAATATTTTTGTATTTGTCTATAAAATATGAATGAAGTTAAAAATAAAAAAAATTAAGGAATGTAATATTTTTAAAAGATACTGTTACACCCTCTGTGTAAATTGAATATATACTCAGATATAAGTATATCTAACTTGTAAATACATGAACATTTACAAAACAATCTATGATACAATCAATCCCTACAATTTAGAAATTCATTATAGAAATAACTGTTAATAAAATTAATTGTGGATATTTTTTAATTAAATAGTTTGAATTTTACATACTTTTTATTCTTCTGAATTTTTTGAAACTATACATCTGTTACACTGTATACAATTAGTAATAATATTTCTGAACATTGATATTTCTTTACTACTTTCCCAATGAGGTATTTTCATAATATTGAATTTAAATTCATTTATTTTGTCATCAATAATAGTATTAACTCAGTACTTCTCAAACTTTCAATATTCTCGACTCAATTTTCAATCATAATTTTCATCGCCCCCTCGCTCCATGCAATAGCAATGTATTGAATTCAATAATACTCTACTTAGACGCTAAAGCAACAACACGACTTTAACCTCTTATGTGCCATCGACGTATATAAATATCTCGCTTAGCCAAAACATTAATTGTCTTGACGTATTTATACGTCTTTCGGAAGTACGATCCTTTCTGTGCTCTGCTATTTACAAAACTATTCCAATCGCTTTGGATTGCAATAAAATGACCTTGATAGCGAAGGATTAACTTACTTCAAAGGATTTGCTCAAGTATTTCTTTTCTTCCCCCCCCCCCCAATAAAAAATCCCATACACGCATGCACATGGTAAACGAAGATATTTAGAAGTGAATCGCATAACTTCTTACCAGCAGTTTAGGAATTAATAATAAACTTTACAAATTATCAAAATAAGTTTTAATTTAATATTCTTAAATTAATTATAAATTACATTGTGCAGACTACAGATACATTTATAAGTGTATTATATTTATGTAAATGTGTATTTTGATTTTTATTATTCCAGAATGCCTTTTGTTTGCGTTCTTTCAGTGAATTAATAATTTCTTAAAATAATTTTTTGTTTTCTACTTTTCAATATACTCGCGCCCCCTCATAGAGTTATTACACCCTCTAGGGGGTGCACCTTACAGTTTGAGAAACGCTGTATTACTATTTTATATTTTGATCGAATTTCAATATCTAGAAAATTTACTTCAAAGTTGTTATTAATCGTCTGTATCGAATTTATATAGAAATATACATATAATTTAAGAAAATCAAATATTTCTATCTCTCCTCGAAATTCAATTATTTGTTATTTTGTGCAATTCAATCCTTATTCTTAATTTCAAAAATTTTTAAATATATATATTTTTTATTTTTTATGCTTTTTTTAAACATGACATAGTGTTGAAGTCTGAAAACAGAGACACTAGTTCAAGTGCCGTCTTCATCACTTAACCAAGGTTAAAATATTTGAGGTTCGTTGCGAATAGCCTTCGTGTAGCTTCAAGGGCGACGTCAATGAACAATCGCTCCTCCTGAGAATAAAGTTTTTCAAAAATTTTCTAGCTCCGATTTTACATCTAAAACCTAACTTGTATAAACAATAAAAGTCATAAGATGAAAATTTTTTTTTCTTTAATTACAGAAAAACAGAAGTGAACGAGCTCTCTTTAACGTCTAGATCAGCCATACTCAATCTGCGGCCCACCGAACTTTTTTAAGTGGCCCGGTCATGGCCCATTGCTCTGAGAAATTCTTTTATTTAAGACAATGCATTAAAATTTGGCGGGAATTCTTTGACTAGAAATCAAATAGATCAATTTTGCTTTTTTGCTGTCAATTTTGTACAGCTGCGAATTGATATTCTTTTCCTATTTGTAATGGTTACGGTTAGTGGTAACAGACAACAGTGGAGTAGCGGCAATTATATGGGTGAAACTAATTTTGAACAATATTTCATACCTTGTAAGCGAAAAATATTCGAACGATTTGGAGGTTGGCTGTTTTGTAGAGAAAAACAAACATGGATTAGTACTTGTTTGATTTGCCACCAAAGTGCTGTATTTAAAAAATACCAATAAACAGGAATCATTGAATGATACTTTTCCTCTTTCAAGAGGTGATATATATATATATATAAATAGACTTTATTGAATATTCTTTGCAACAGCAATAAAGTGTTTTATCAGTGGCAATGTCACAGTAGTAACAAAGATATCTTAGGAAGCTTGTTATATTATTGGTAATTATATGAAACCGTTTACTAATGCAAAAATTGTGAAGGAGTGTTTCTTAAATTCTTTAAACTTAGTGTTAGTGAAAAGAGTAAAAAAATATAAAAAAATAACAATTAAAAAATATATATTTAAAAATTCTCACCTCAGTATAAATATAAAAGTATAATTATTATACAGACAAAATTTGAAGTTTTTATATGTAACAGATTCTGAGAAAAAGGTACATAAAAAGCTCAATTTAACATTAGCGGTATAGGTGGTACCGACTACTCTTAAGCTTTATTGGTTTCTTATAAGTTTTCAGATTTTTGATCTGGTATTTGTGGGTATAGATCAGGTGTTGGCAAACCTTCTTGCTGTGGCGTGTCAAACCAAACTACCAATAGGATTCAGGGTGCAGCGCAGTAGGACATATTTGAAAAAATTCGATTCCCGGGGCAATGATTGGGGAGATAGAAAATGCAGGTCAAGAATACAGATTTAGAATTTTGTACATTAATTTTGCATTATTTAAAGATATGTATTAAAAAGAAAATAATCATAAAATATAAGTATTTATTCTACATAAATAAAGAATGCATATATATTTTGAATTGTGTATTTTTTAAATTTAATTATTAATATAAGAAATATTTAAAAAATGTATTATTAAGATAAGAAAGTTCTTCAGAGAGGAGTGCCCTCAATATTATTCAATTTAGTGACAAAAGCACAGATGACTTCCCTGTTACTTTCTATACTGATGGCAGAGTTGGTTTCACTTTTGTTGTGTTCAGGAGTGGTGTTGAGTCTGAACACAATAAATTTAGAAATCGTTATGAATGCACGGTTTTTGTAGCTGAAATTTTATAGTTAACCTTCACCGTTAAATGGATCGCTTAACAAAATAGTATCATCTCAAATTATCTCATCTGTACCGACTGTCTTTCCTCCTTGGATTCTGTTAAGTGTATTTCTTTATCTAAAAACAAATCGTCGAGATCCAAAAGCAAATTAAAAGCCTAAAAAATAAAAACATCTAAATATATTTGGCATTTGTACGCAGATACAAGAGCGGTCTTGGCCGATTGGCATGTAAAGGCTGCAACCAAGCGCAAAAATGACATTGCCGTTAATATTCCTAAATAATTTTACAAGATCACGAAAGAAAGAATGACGAAGTTTTGGAACCAAGAATATCTTATTTCAAATAAAGGGAACTTAACAAAGAAATTTTTCCAACCATTACAAAGAGACTGTCATGTGCCATCATTTTTATACTATAATTACAGAATAACTCAGTTTCTAACTGGTCAAATAACTTTAAAAACTACTTGAACAAATTTTATTTAGTTCCGTCATCTTTCTGTGATTGTAATATTGGTGGAAAAGAAAAATGTAGAGCATGTACTACTTCTGTGATCCAAGTTTGAAAGAAAACGAAACATCCTAAGGCTGTCATCAAGAGACTAAATACAAATTGGCCTCCGAGTCTTCAGCAACTTCTTTCCAACAGAAGTACATTTAAAAATGTCCATGAATTTGTTGCAAATATATGTAATCCTTCATGACCTCACAAAAGGTTTTATTCAGTAATTCCTTGTAATGACATCATAAGACTGGCTTTCAAGTGACATAATATAAATTGTCCTCCGAGTCTTCAGCAACTTCTTTCCAACAGAAGTACATTTAAAAATGTCCATGAATTTGTTGCAAATATATGTAATCCTTCATGACCTCACAAAAGGTTTTATTCAGTAATTCCTTGTAATGACATCATAAGACTGGCTTTCAAGGGACATAATATAAATTGGCCTCCGAGTCTTCAGCAACTTCTTTCCAACAGAAGTACATTTAAAAATGTCCATGAATTTGTTGCAAATATATGTAATCCTTCATGACCTCACAAAAGGTTTTATTCAGTAATTCCTTGTAATGACATCATAAGACTGGCTTTCAAGGACATAATATAAATTGTCCTCCGAGTCTTCAGCAACTTCTTTCCAACAGAAGTACATTTAAAAATGTCCATGAATTTGTTGCAAATATATGTAATCCTTCATGACCTCACAAAAGGTTTTATTCAGTAATTCCTTGTAATGACATCATAAGACTGGCTTTCAAGGGACATAATATAAATTGTCCTCCGAGTCTTCAGCAACTTCTTTCCAACAGAAGTACATTTAAAAATGTCCATGAATTTGTTGCAAATATATGTATCCTTCATGACCTCACAAAAGGTTTTATTCAGTAATTCCTTGTAATGACATCATAAGACTGGCTTTCAAGGGACATAATATAAATTGGCCTCCGAGTCTTCAGCAACTTCTTTCCAACAGAAGTACATTTAAAAATGTCCATGAATTTGTTGCAAATATATGTAATCCTTCATGACCTCACAAAAGGTTTTATTCAGTAATTCCTTGTAATGACATCATAAGACTGGCTTTCAAGGGACATAATATAAATTGTCCTCCGAGTCTTCAGCAACTTCTTTCCAACAGAAGTACATTTAAAAATGTCCATGAATTTGTTGCAAATATATGTAATCCTTCATGACCTCACAAAAGGTTTTATTCAGTAATTCCTTGTAATGACATCATAAGACTGGCTTTCAAGGACATAATATAAATTGTCCTCCGAGTCTTCAGCAACTTCTTTCCAACAGAAGTACATTTAAAAATGTCCATGAATTTGTTGCAAATATATGTAATCCTTCATGACCTCACAAAAGGTTTTATTCAGTAATTCCTTGTAATGACATCATAAGACTGGCTTTCAAGGGACATAATATAAATTGGCCTCCGAGTCTTCAGCAACTTCTTTCCAACAGAAGTACATTTAAAAATGTCCATGAATTTGTTGCAAATATATGTAATCCTTCATGACCTCACAAAAGGTTTTATTCAGTAATTCCTTGTAATGACATCATAAGACTGGCTTTCAAGGGACATAATATAAATTGTCCTCCGAGTCTTCAGCAACTTCTTTCCAACAGAAGTACATTTAAAAATGTCCATGAATTTGTTGCAAATATATGTAATCCTTCATGACCTCACAAAAGGTTTTATTCAGTAATTCCTTGTAATGACATCATAAGACTGGCTTTCAAGGGACATAATATAAATTGTCCTCCGAGTCTTCAGCAACTTCTTTCCAACAGAAGTACATTTAAAAATGTCCATGAATTTGTTGCAAATATATGTAATCCTTCATGACCTCACAAAAGGTTTTATTCAGTAATTCCTTGTAATGACATCATAAGACTGGCTTTCAAGGGACATAATATAAATTGGCCTCCGAGTCTTCAGCAACTTCTTTCCAACAGAAGTACATTTAAAAATGTCCATGAATTTGTTGCAAATATATGTAATCCTTCATGACCTCACAAAAGGTTTTATTCAGTAATTCCTTGTAATGACATCATAAGACTGGCTTTCAAGGGACATAATATAAATTGGCCTCCGAGTCTTCAGCAACTTCTTTCCAACAGAAATACATTTAAAAATGTCCATGAATTTGTTGCAAATATATGTAATCCTTCATGACCTCACAAAAGGTTTTATTCAGTAATTCCTTGTAATGACATCATAAGTCTGGCTTTCAAGGGACATAATATAAATTGTCCTCCGAGTCTTCAGCAACTTCTTTCCAACAGAAATACATTTAAAAATGTCCATGAATTTGTTGCAAATATATGTAATCCTTCATGACCTCACAAAAGGTTTTATTCAGTAATTCCTTGTAATGGCATCATAAGACTGGCTTTCAAGGGACATAATATAAATTGTCCTCCGAGTCTTCAGCAACTTCTTTCCAACAGAAATACATTTAAAAATGTCCATGAATTTGTTGCAAATATATGTAATCCTTCATGACCTCACAAAAGGTTTTATTCAGTAATTCCTTGTAATGGCATCATAAGACTGGCTTTCAAGGGACATAATATAAATTGTCCTCCGAGTCTTCAGCAACTTCTTTCCAACAGAAGTGCAAGTGCTTTTAAAAATTTCTGTGAATTTGTAAATGTTCGTAATCCCTCATGACCTCACAAAAGGTTTTTTTCACTAATTCCTTTGTGTTTAATACTTCCTTCTGTGAGCCCAGTGTGATACTTTGTGGTACACGGGGTTTTTATAATTATTTTCAATAAAAAAATATAGGAAACAAACAACACACACACAAAATATAAGTATTCCTTCAATATAATTAAATATTTTAATGCAAATATTTTGTCTTGACACCACTATATTTTATATCTCACTATCAGGGGTATAATTTGTGATTTTCAGTTTGGCACGATTCTGAAAGTTCAATTGTTAAACAGCATTTTTAAGATCTCAAAATATTTTTCATATGAGAAAAAATTTATTCACACATTGACATGTAGAATTAAAAGCGGAAAGCAAAATGCATGTTGTTTTCTTCAAACTATTAAATCTCTCCAGAAATGATATTCAACAGTTTAAAATAATTGTTGATGTATCGTTAGTTACATTAAAAGGGTTTTTAAAGAGTTTTCGTAAATTTTCCTGTCTTTATTTCTGAAGAAGTTAGTTAAATAGGCTTCATTTCTAAACAATTAATTTAACTCAAAAATTGACTCATTCATTGAGAAGTGTAGAATAACACTGAAAATTGTCCAACATTCCAAACTTGCAACGCATGCCATAGGTTACCTACACCTGGTATACATATTTCAAAATTGCTATTTAACTATTATCATTTATATATTAACCTGTAATAAATAAATAAATGACACATCACTCAATAAGTCCCGGGCATAACTAATAAAACAATAACTTCTCTGCAAAACTGAACTTTATTTAACAAAATACTTTCCTTCAAGAGGGATACATTTAGCCCAGTGCTCTTCTAATTTTTTAATACCGTTTTCGTAGAACACGATCTGTCTTTACTCTCAAAATAGACTTCTATTTCGGTAATCACTTCTTCATTTGTACCAAACCGTTTTCCCTGCAGCATTGTTTTAAGATCTGCATACATTCAGTAGTCATTGAAGGCCAAATCTGGACTGTACGTTGGGTAGAAAAGTAATTCCAAGTGCAATTCGATCAATTTGACCATCGGACTTGTGTCACGCAGCATTGTCTTGGTGAAACAGTACTTTTTCTTTTGCATTTTTTCTTTATTTTTTCATTTAGTTGATCCAATAACGCCATGTTATATTCACTATTAATTATTTTGCCTTTCTCAAGGTAATCAAAAAACAAAATCAAATGACCTTCCCAAAATACGGATGCCATAACCTTGCTAGCTGACGTTTGAGTCTTTGGTCACTTTGGACTTTCACTGGCTTCTGTCCACTCAGCTGACGATCGTTTTCATTCAGGCGTGTAGTAATGTATCCATGTTTCATCCACAGTCACATATCTACGTAAAAAAATCCTGTTTATCTTGCTTAAATAGCTCCAAATAACTCTGAGTCGTCGATGCTTTGTTGTTTTTGATCAACAGTAAGAAAACGCGGCACCCACTTTGAACACAGCTTTCTCATTGACAAATGATCATGCAAAATAGCAAACGCACTGTCTTCTGATACATTTAGATTATTCGCTATTTCACGCAACTTTAATTTATGGTCGGCTAAAACGATTTTATGCGCTTTTTTGATGATTTCTGGAACAACTGTAGAATTTGGGTGACCTGAACGTTAAACGTCGTTTGTGTCTGTGTTGTTTAAGTCAGCGTACCATTTTTAACAGTTGTTTGAGATGAAGCAAAGTCCGGATAACATTTATCAAGCCATTGTTTTGCTTGAACAGTGTTTTTCCCCATCAGAAAGCACAGTTTGATTAGCGCACGAAATTCTTTTTCATCCATGGTTTCCAAACAGTTGCCACGAAAAACACTGTAATTTATAACTAAACAAGATGTTCTTTCGAAATTTTAACACGCGCTGTTTGAAAGTTAGTACTACTAGGTTAGGCTTAGAAAAGTTAGAAGATATCGCCATCTATATGTTAGGCCCGGGATTTATTGAGTGATGTGTTAGTTCATGTTTTTTATTGAAACATACGCGTTAAATATTACTACAATGTGGCTTAATGTACCAGATTCATGTGCAAATTCCTAATCGTTAGTGCAGAATTTTTTAATAACATCTATTCTGCTATACAGATCAAATTCTGGATGATAACTTGACTCAAAAGATTAGCATGCAAGTATTTTTGTGAAAAGAAAATTTTTACGTTCAAAAATGTTTTCATGGAGTACATAATGGCAATACGTTTCAATATCGAAGAAACTCTCAATGAGTTTGATTTATCTCCGAATTTGGTATATTTTTTTCAAATTCCGTTTCACAATTAAAACGTGCTCTGAATAGACACTCAAACTTGTGATGATTAGCTGAGTATTTCAGAGTTGATTGAATCATTGTTGATCAGAAAAGCATTGATCCATTGAATCTTTTCTACTAAAAATTTAACATTTTTTTATATTTAGATGCAATGAATCAAAAAGTTCCAAATGATGTCATAATTTTTGAATAATTTTATAAACGGTTATTTGTATTCGTTTTTAAATAGTAATCTTACTTCTCTTCCGAATTATGTGAAAAATAACAAGCCATATCATTGTGAAAGATAGAAAGAATATGTGAAAGATTTTATATCAAATTGATTATGAGAAGCAAACTGTTTTAATGAATATTTCGATATTATATACACAGGCTGTACTAAAATTATGAAACTAATTAAATTCAATTAAACATTCGTAATAAATGGTTTTTAACTTGCTATTAATCATAAAATTATGGGAAATTAGATAAAACAGAATAAAATAAAAGAATCTTACTGGCAACATGATATATTAAAGTTCTTATATACATATACATATAATACTTATAGAGTTCTTTTACAAAGTAACCGAAGACTCACTTAAGAAATGTTTGATTTGTTGTAATCAGTTTAATCTTATCTAATATAGCATACGAAGACAGCATACAACAGGGTTCAGCAACCTATGGCACATGTGCCACCTGTGGCACGCGGTACAATTCTCAGTGGCACTCTGCTCTACTCTACCAATTTGTCAATTTTTGAATGGATGGAAAATTATAAGTTTGTAATGGACCTTATTTGACGATCACATCAGAATTATGGACATTTACGGAATTAAGAAAAAATCTGAAAGATAACTCTAAAGATAAATTTACAGCTATTTTGGAAATGATTGAATGTCATTGATGAAGAGATTCAACCGTATATACTTGGCTTTTCGCTTTTGGTTCTGCATACCTAAGTAAAAAATCATTCCTCGTATAAAAATATTTTGAATACGCAAACAAATTGTTTAACAACTGAATGCTCAGAATCGTACCAAATTGAAAGTTACAAATTATACCCCTGATTTTGCGATATGAAAGTAGAGCGGTGCAAGCGTTAGGCTCACATTAACATTTTTATTTATCTTTTTATTTAACTATAATGAAGGAGAATACTTATATTTTACGTTGTCTATTTCTTATTTTAATACATATGTTTAAGAATACTTAATACATGTACAATTTTAATTTTTTATGAAATAGTTATATTTTACGGGCTGTTTCTTATGTTAAGATATGTATTTAAATAGTGCAAAATTAATGTATAATAAAACTACAAATCTAGATAATTGATTTCTGTTCTCTAACTCGGCATGCATAATTGTGGGAATCGAATTATTTCAAAAGTGTCCTACTGAGTGGTACGCTGAATCATATTGATAGATAGGTTCGGCACGCCACAGCTAAAAGTATGTCGACCCCTGGCGTCTAATATGATTACTTCCATTCGGAATTATTAAAAGCAGCCAACATCTGTGTCCCTCATTGTTTTTAACCCTTAGTAAAATTCCAATGTAAATTTTATTTAATTTATGAAAATAATAATTTATATTTTAAGTTTATGTTTTAAAAAAGTTTATAAAAACTATTGTACATTCGTAAGTTCAATAAGGTTTTAAGTTGTGCATAATTTACGAGAAACCCATCATGGAATAATAACCTTTCAATATATAAGAGCTAATTGTAAGATCAATGTAAAGACAGTAAGCATACTTCATTTAATTCATAAATCATGGGTGTCTAAACTATGACCGTTTGAGGGCCACATTGCAGCAAAAAGAATTTTCTGAGCGCGCATACAATATTTTCTTAACGAATTGAATTAAAAGTTAACTCTGTGTAGTTTTATTAAAATAAATTGACTTCTTTTTAGAATATTTTTTTAAAATTGGAATCAGATATGTATAGGTACATATTTATTTAAAATTTATAAAAGTTTTGTTTCATTTATAGTTTGGATTTCATGAAGATGGAAAAATTTCAAATTAGTGAGAGGGATGAATTTGCTTTTGGTTGAACAACTAAATCGCGCGTAATATCGGGTTCAATACACGAGGTTGAAATTTTTAATGTATTTTCAAGATGATTTCAAGATATTTGTCCTATTTTTGTTTCTTGTATTATTCATTCTTGAAAATAATCGTTCAGAAATATAGGTTTTGCCAAAAGCTACAGACATTAATAAAGCATGATTGTGAAAATAAGGATATTTATCGCGCAGGATAGGTAATCTTTATAGAACTCCAGTAAAGAAACATTTCTAAAATTTTCTTTCATTTGAATGTACTTTGCAGTTCAATGCATTCCATTTGAAAATTTGAAGGTATTGAAAGTAAAAATTTGTCATCGATGGGATACGTACATAATTCGAAGCGTAAATTCTCATGACGTAATAAGATATGTTTTAATTTAAATTTTCATTTCAAAATAATTGTCAACGAATTGATTACATATGAAAAATATTGCAAACATTTATTTTTTTAAATAAACATGAATAAATGTAATTATTTTCATAATTTGCGTTTGGGCCGCACTTTAGACAAGCATGCCATAAAAATCTTTTTTTTAAATACTTATAATTGAAACTATTTACAGCAAAGGTTGATACTTTTTGAATATGTTTAAATACAGATTCTAACTATTGCTGTGAGGCACGATTCACTGATGGTTCCCTCAAGATATGTGTAAATTAATGAAGATGTATTCATGAACAAATATTCCTGCAGTAAGAGCTTGTTTGAATACTCAGTGATGCTCATCAAAAAAGCAATCATTACAGAACCCATCCACTAAACTGGCAACTACACAGTTTCAACCATCGTTAAGATAACATTGCAATAAATAATCTTTCGTTTCTTGTTGATGTTATTTCACTTCTATCTAAATATTCTGTGGCAGCGTTATTGCGTTACCGACCTTATGGAGACGATGCCAAAATGTGCATAAATTCTGCATAAGATTACGGGACTTCTATATCTCGCAGTTTCTGCAAATTTCCATAATTTTATGGCATCCAACAGACATTTTCGATTTAAGAGATTATCTCGGAACTTTGCAAGTAGGCGATTTCGCTACGATTTGAATTATGTATCACATAAACTGCTTTCAACAAAAGTTTAGTTCTGCGTTAATGTGTGATATTTTGTTTCTAGATAGAAAGAAAACATGACTTCTTTCAACCTTGAATTGTTTTTTCCCCTTAGTAATGTGTTTTACGCCTAAAATTATATATGGGATTGGGAATTTGGAGAGATTCAAGTTTTAACTTGTGAATTTCATTTGCTTGTTTGTTAATAGTTTTTGATTTGCTACTCTTTCACCATTCAAATGTATTTCTAATTCCAATTTCTTTCACATTTCTTTAATTCCAATACAAGATCAAACCTACGATGCAAATCATAACATAATAAGCTTGCATTGACACTAGTTACGTTTTATTTGCACAGCTTTGCTTTTACATAAGTTTTCTTGACTAAAAGATGCCTTTTTGCGAAGAACTGATAATGATAATTAGTACATTCTTTGATACAGGGCAAATATTAATATCCTATACCTAATTATTTACATGTGCACAATACATTTTTCAGACTCATGCATTTTTCATATCTATATATTTTTAAGGAAACTCATTTGCTCATTCATCATGAGTTCTCCCGGACTATA
Organism: Trichonephila clavata; assembly: GCA_019973975.1. Classification (NCBI taxonomy): domain Eukaryota; kingdom Metazoa; phylum Arthropoda; class Arachnida; order Araneae; family Nephilidae; genus Trichonephila; species Trichonephila clavata. The sequence goes on from BMAO01025269.1 coordinate 13,405, forward strand.
AACTCTGCAGGCTTGAAATTTGGTAAGCATGTTCATTTTGTTGAACAGAAACCCCCTAACGACGGTTTTTCGAAAACTGGCTTCCAAAGGAGAATAAATGGGCGTTATAGATAAAAATTCCATTTTCTGAACACTAAGTTACAGGCGTTAAATTTGGTGAGGTAAATCTAAAATTTAATATGATAAATGCAGAAAGGTTAAGAATGGATTTTAAAGATTGATTCCAAGGGCCGTTTGAAGAGGTTAATAAGGTGGAATGGGTAAAAATTTTGATTTTCGAACTATTAGACTTACAGTAATGAAATTCGGTATATTCGGAATTTCGGTTGAATTCCGCTAAGAATGGTTTTAATGGATATATAATCTCGAGTGCGGTATTGCGATGCATATTGCTTAAAATTCCCGTTTTTGAGCTATTATACTACAAACTAGAAATTTGGTAAGCATTTTTTTTTTTGTTCAGATCTGCTAAAAACGGGTTTCGAAGAGATCGAAAATCATGATTATCATCATTATCATCATTTTTATCATGCCAAAAACAAGATCAGTGTGACTACAAATAAAAGAGATTTCCTGAGAGCAGAATTTGGTGAAGAGATACGTTGAAAGAAAAATAAACAGTTCCTCCCAAATGCAATTATTAATTCTATTAAAAAGACTTATATTGTGATCAAAATCTTCTACGAAAATGTCTTCATGGGAAAACTCAGAAATGCAATGAAAGTTTTTACAATGTCGTGTGGAGTATAATCCCGAAAGAGAGAGAGACTTTTCTTGAGATACAAACACTCCGCTTAGGGGGATGTATATTCTAATATTACTTTTTAAACCTGGCTTTACTTGTATATCACCTATACTTCTAAAGTTAGGAGTGGAGTTAGGCCCTGAAAGGAAGGGATATTTTTGGTACTTGGACAATATGAGAATTGTTGATTCAACGTTACATTCTAAACCAGATAAGAAACTGTCTCGTAAAAAAAGAAAGACTGTTCAAACAGGTAAAAGTTGGAAGTATGAGGTTCATTAAGGAACCACGTACAAACCTGTAGAACTTTAATACCTACCTAAATCTTAAAAAAAAGTTTTATTGCAAGTATAAACTTTAATTTACAGTTTCTGAAGAATGTTACTTTTGTGCATAATTTTTCATGGGAACAGAGATAGGTTAGAAAATAAGTAAAATATTTTTATGATATTTTTATGTTTGTTCTTTTGATTAAAATGAATGCTTTGTATTAAAAGCTAAGTATAGTTTTTCAATTAAGTTATTTTTTAATGTAATTTTATATGAAATAAAGTTTTTTTAAGAAAATATTTTGGGTTGTTTCATGTATTGAACACATATATTCTATAATTTATAGTAAAACGAGTTTTTTTAGTATAGAGCATACTTAAACATTAAAAAATTGTATTTTTGTAAAAATTTTATTTTGTTTTGTCACATACTTTTTTAGAAATGATAGACAAAGAGCAAATATTTGTAATATGGTTCAGATTTCTCAATATTTTTTTTCAAAAATTTATTTTTGCTGTATTTTTATAGTTTTGCAACATACTTACTTAAGAAATCACAGTTGAATAATTATTTAAGTCATATTTTAGATAAATTGTCTCCGAACCCAGTCGGATACCTAAAATCAACAGTTGTGGGCTGTATAAAAATGTTTTTTTTTTATTTCAATCAAGAGTTCAATACTATGACCTAGATATCAATACCTTAAAAAACCCATGTTAATACAGAATTATGGCATGTTCAGAAAAAAGGAGGGCTATGTCTAACATTTTATAATTTAGTGTGCAGCTGCATTTTAAAGGAAACAATATTAAGTTTCAAATAAAAATAAATATATTTTTAACTATTAAAGAGGTATATTTTAATAAAATCTTACTGAATATGTTTTAGAGTTAATTTCCACATCTTCAGATTAATAAAAAGGCATAGTTAGTAGATAAAACTGGAGAACAAAAAATGTGTTAATACATTCCTCGCCATATGACTAATTTATTATTTATATTAAATACGATGCGTTGGTGGACGATGATTAATATAATCTACTATGCAGATGGCAGGGCTCAATTCAATCCTTCAACATCTGATTTTATTAAAAAACCTTAAATTAAATATTGACAGTTACTTCAAAAATTTATCTGAGGCTCCAACTCTTAGACGTTAGAGGATTAAAGCTAATATACTAACATAATTACTTGGATGTTTATTTTCATACGAAAGCAATGAAAACTAAACCCATCTCAAATGTAATCTAACCTCGAATAAATCAACAGCAACCGCTCTTATAAATGTGTCAGTCAAGTTCTTGTAATTAAAAGGGTGATAAATTTAGAGCAAAAGATATATTTTGATGTTCAAAAGGAATTGCGTCGATTAAATGTTTAAAATGCATCATTTTTAGGAGTTTTAAATGAATCTAGTTTGGGGTTTTTTGCAAGACTTTTTAGTTTTAGGGTTTGGCATGCATGCACAAATTCTGTGTTATTAAATCATTTGAGAACTTAAATGATTTTAATTTTAATATACGGTATTTATTTTCCAAGCCCATTGGCCGAGTGGTAACGTTTCGCGCTTCCAACCCACAAGTTTGGGGTCTTATCCCTGGGCTTAGCAAGGCCGACTCAACTTTTTATCCCTTCAGTGAGTCTATAAATGAGTGCCAAGAACACTCGAGGTTTCACGCCAGAATGACCACCTGACTTGAACATCCGCTCATTGCCTAAGGTCACGAATACTGAGTTGGGAACAGTAGATCTTGTCCCTCGTGAGATGTTGTGCCACAGAGTTTAGTTTATATTTATTTTCCATGTTCTTAAGCTTAAAATCCTTTACCAATGTTATTGCGAAGTGTTTCCAACACAATTGTTTTGTTTTTATTAGAAAGATATTATTTCTCTCTTGAATTAAAAAACGTAATTTTAATCTTTCATTTCATTATACTTTTTATCTATTTTCTTCTGTTTTGTATTTGTATTTTCGTTTGCTAGCGGTGATCAGTGTTCAGACAGTCTTTTTGAAGTATTTAGAGTTACTGAGTTCAAACATGCAATACACTTACCGTAAATTTCAGCTTATATCACACAATTTTAACACAAAATAATTTTCTTGATAAAAATTTTTTTATGTACTATGTTTTTATAACCATTTTTATGCATTGCCATCCACTTCTGAGCTATGGTCCAACTTTCAAATCTGCAGCTCATCGGGACGCAAGTTTAAAAACAATTACAAAATTCTACCCGAACAGACATACAAGCCTCTTCGGGGTCCTGGATTTGAGACTAGAACCTTTTTTTTTCAAATTTTCATGCATTGTCATCCACTTCTGAGCTATGGTCAAAAGTTCAAGCCTCTAACTCATCGGGAAGTTAGTTTTAAATCAATTATAAAATTCCACCTGGATAGACATACAAGAAAGCGAGTTTATAAGAAAACATGGTAACCTGGGGACCCCTCTTTGACTCTAGAGCCACAAAATTGTATACGCAGGTACAATTTGACCCATGCTATCGACAGATTGTCTTTGTTTGCTTAAATTCGTAGAGGTTTCGGAGGTATGGGGCCCTTTGTCGAAATTGGGACTCACTTCTTCAGGGTCCTGGGTTTGAGATTAGAACTTTATTTTTCCCATGTTCATGCATTGTCATCCACTTCTATGCTATGGATCAAATTTCAAGTCTCTAGCTCATCGGAAAGTTAGTTAAAATCAATTCCAAAATTCCAATCGGACAGACATACAAGAAAGCGAGTTTATAAGAAAACATGGTAACCTGGGAACCCCTCTTTGACTCCAGAGCCACAATATTATACACGTAGGCACAACTTGACCCATGCTATCGTTACGTGGTCTTTGTTTGTGTAAATTCATGTAAGTTTCGGAGGTATGGGGCCCTTTGTTGAAATCGGGCCCACCTCTTCAGGGCCCCGGGTTCGAGACTAGAACTTTATTTTTCACATTCCCATGCATTGTCATCCACTTGTAATATATGGACCTCAATTTAAATCTCTAGCTCATCGGGAAGATAGATTAAAATGAATTACAAAATTCCAGCCGAACAGATATACAAGCCTCAGCGGGGGCCCGGGTTCGAGACTAGAACTTTTTTTTTACATTTCCATGCATTGCCATCAGCTTTTGATCTATGGAGCAAATTTCAAGTCTCTAGATCATCGGGAAGTTACTTTAAAATCAATTACAAGATTACACCCGTACAGACAAGAAAGCGAGTTAATAAAAACATGGTAAATAAGATCAAAATTAACGGGTGCTCGTTCTACACTGGAAATAAAAATGACAGCTTTAAAAATAAGAGAAAATCAGCATTACAAAATTTGATTTCTGCAAAAAGGGTGATTTACTACTGGACCGACAAACTTGCAGGTGTGTAGGGGGTAAGAAGACGACTCGAAATCTCATAAGAATGCAGGGTCGCAAATGTCGTAGTTGCAGGCTATAGTGCAAAGAAGTAGAAAAGAAAAACAACAACACACTAATGGGATGACCAAAAGCCGTCTGATCATGCATTGATGCTTGTAATTCCTTACGTTCTGGAAGATTCCTGGCACATCACGTATCCGGCCATTAGCTAAAAATTTCGAGCAATGAGTTACTGAAGTTTCGTACTCCAAAAAGATCCATTAATTATTTAAAGGCCTAGTTTCCTGTAAACTACTGTTCAAAATTGCGAAGGTCGTGTGATTTGGAACACGCCTGTTCATGTTACGTTCCTTGTACAACTGTCGAGCTGAGTGGCAGTTACAATGTCTGCAACTCCATGCACTACCTGTGAAAAAATAAATTTAAAATGAATAGATGGCGCTGCCAGTCATCTGAGTTTTTTTTTCAGCTTGTAGAAGCAGTTATGTAATGTTCTTTATCCTATATACATGTCTTCTGAGTGTGTCGTCAAACTAACCAAAATGTCTAATAGGATGGACTGAATCATTGGAATGATATAAAAATATAATAGATGTAATCGTCTATTTGACCAACGGAATTAAAGATTCAGGAATTATAACACTATCAGCTAGTCGACCAGTTCCTCGTTTGATCATCCAACTACCTCGGGAAACTGAAACCTTCCAGTAGGACCGGTGCTCACGAAACCTTCATTCAGTGCCATTTACCAGAAGACGGCTTGAAGGAATTTTTCAGAACGTCAGGAATTCCATGCATAGTCACTGTCAAGCTTACCACACGAATTTTGGTAGTAATTTCGAACACTTGTTGTAGTACAAACGTTAAATAAAATGTTTTCTGTCCCATTAATGTATTCCGGTTTCTGTTCTTTTCTCCTCCTTCTTAGCACTAAAGATCGCAACCACGGCATTTGCGCGATTCTGCATTTCCTAAGTGATTTCGGGTCGTATTTGTAGCTCTTATACTTACCCTGTCGGTGTTGTAGCGAATCACTCTGAAATGTAAATTATGTGCATTTAAATATTCATTTCTCAAACTATGGGGCGCGCTCCCCTTGGGGAAGTAATAACTCTACAAGGGGGACGAGAACATATAGAAAAGTCTAAAACAAAAAATTATTTAAAAATTATTAATTTACTGAAAGTAAACAAAATACATTCTGACATAATAAAAAATAAAATACACATTTACACTGAAAAAATATAAATGTATCAATACACAATGTATTTCATAAATAGTTTAACAAAACTAAGTTAAGAACAAGTTTAATAATTAAAAATGATCCCATATAAAATATATAAAATTACATACAGAAATTAACACTTATCGTGATAATTTGTTCGGTTTATATTAATCTCTCAACTGTCAACTCCCAATGCCATTGGCCACACTGTCAAGATTCTTTTATTGCCCCCCCATTCCATAGTCTTCGGAACAATTTTACCTATAGAAGTGAACAGAAAGTATCGTACTTTGGAAAGATGTATATATTCGTTCGGGAAAAATAATGCTTTGATTCAGTGAGACATTTTATACGCCGGTAAAACTTAAAGGCTTAAGTTATATTCCAGTCTTAGCATCAAAGTATAGTGTAATTGATCTCAATGCATGTTATTGTATGGAGGGGGGGGGGTAGGAGTGCGATGAAAATTAGGATTGAATATTGGTCGCAAATCTTGAAAGTTTGAGAAGCACTGTCTTAAACGGAATGGCATATCTTATGAACTTTCATTATTGGATAGCATGAAAAATTCGTCTTGTTATATCTTTGGTCATTAAATTCTGATAGATAGATTATAGAAATGAATTGTTTATATAGTTGACTAGAAATACTTTTGAATAAAAATATTTAACAAAAGAAATTGCTGGCAATTTCTATTTGTTAAGAGTGTTATTTTAATATTTATTGGACATTTAAAGGAATATAAAGCTTTATTAAATAGAATTTTTCCCGCTTGACTGTTTTTTCCCCATTTTTCTGTTCGTGTTTGATAATTGAGTCACAGAATATTATTTCAGTTAATTTTTTTTATATTTCCAATTCTACCTGTGCAATGTATTTTTCCGCACTATGAGTGCGAAAGAAAATACAAATTTTTCGATTAAGATATGAATTTGCAAAAAGGCGGCAAAAGTAAATAATAACTAAAACGCGTTAAACTTTTTCAAAATAGAGAATATTACATTTAGTATTTTTATATACCTTATTTTAATAATATTCTTGAAACGATTTCACATGTACGTTCTAATTCAAGTGACACGAAAAAAGTAATAATAATAATAGTTAGGACGCTTTTAAATACAAAATCATATTTCCGAACGAAGTCACCTTAATTAACGCACACATGTTTATTTAACAATAAAATCAAGTGTTAACGAGGGTTTCTGATTTCCCGGGTTTTTCCATTCCCTGGAATGTCCGGGAAATCCCGGAAATGTAATTGTCGTTCCTGGGATTCCCGGGAATACATCAAAATTTTTTAAAAAAATTAAAAACAAATTATTTTTAAATAAAATTAATAATCATTATATAAAATAAGGATGCATATAAATTACAAAATTAATTCTTATTCATATAATGAGCTAACAAGTACAAAAAAATCTATAATAAATTGATTATTCATTTTTGAAATAGGATTTCAGAAAGCATAAGCAAATTATACTTTTATCACTCAGGCATGAAAAAAATGCTGCAGTTAAAAATTTTATAAATTAAAAATCTCGGGGAAAAAATTCACATTTGAAAAATAATTACTAAAATTAACGTTCCTTTACTGACTCACATGTGTTTGAAAATTAACCAATCAAAGCCGAATCAATTATTTCTCTAATGTTGCTACTAAGAGATAAATATTAATATATATACTTGAAAACTCATTTGCTGCTGCAGTGCCGATTATATACGTTAAAAATATTAATAATTGTATTTAAGATATTTTATTTGTATAACCGATTTCTTGTTTATGGAATTGCTGTATTATTGTTACATAAATATAAATAAATATTAACATAAGAATCTCACACGAAATTGAAGTTTAGAAAAATAACAAATAAGGAAAATTGTGCAATTTCTTATAAAAATATTCTCCCCCAATAGTTTGTTGGTTCATTCCCTTCTTCAAATTGCTGATTCAGTTAAGTAGCTCATAATAAAGACAAATATCCGAAAAATGTTTTTAAAAAAAAGATTAAATAAATAATAGTTTTAAGTATTAGTACTTACATTATCCACATAAATCTAGATCTTGGAACTTCGATCACATAGCGCTGGTTGGCACCGAAATGCGATTGCTTTAAAAACCCAATTTTACTTGTTAACCAAGCTCGATACACCCACGGCTAGCTGTGGAAAAATTCTCCCCCCCCCTGCAAAGTTCTCATATTACAGTTAGGGTAACGAACATTCCTTCGTCCGGAAGCTCGGGGTGAACGATCACAAATTTCCACAGTAGGTTCAGTTAACGATGTCCAAGATTGAAATGTAAGGTCAAGTCAAAAATAGCTACCTCATAGATAATTCAAGCCCCGTGTGATTCCCGGGAATAAAAAAAAATACAAAAATCTTATGATTTCCCGGGAAAGAAATCCTAGTGTTAACTTTACCAGACATTATAAATTAAATTAAAAGGATACAGAACATGAAATAATCTTTTTTGTACACTAAAAAAAATAAATTACTACAACAAATTATTGGAGTCAGGCTAAAACTGTAAGCTTGAATTTTAATAGTTTGCTAACTGTCAATAACTGACGAAATATCTAAAAAAGGCAGATATTATCCTAAATGTATGTTCTAATGACAGTGTATATGAATAGCGTAATATTTTACCTAACGATTCTAAAATCTGGGGGTATCAAAAATGGATAATAAATAAATTTAAGAGAAAGATATAAAATAAAAGTAAAAGACTAACTGAGCAGCCATGTTGTATTAATAATGAAACACATTAAAAATAATAATACAAAAAAAAGGAAATAAAAGAAATAATAGAAACCTAATGTAAAGGCATAAAAAATTATATAACTCTCTTATTAAGTAATACAATATTTAATGGCCGCGGTAGAGGATTGTGATTATGGACTTGTGCAAGGAGTTCAAGTTTTGTACCTCTGAAGAGTTGTCATCTGTAGAGGGGATAATGCAATGCTTCTCAAACTTTCAATATTTGCGACCTAATATTCATTCATAGTTTTCTTCGCCCCCCGCTCCATAATACAACAATTTGTATTGAATTCAATTATACTATACTTTGATGCTAAGGCTAGAATACCACTTAAACCTCTTTAGTACTATCGGTGTATATAAACGTCTCACTCAGCCATAGCGTTATTTTTCTGGACGTATATATACATCTTTCCAAAGTACGATCTCTTCTGGGTACTGCTATCCATAAAATTATTCCGATGGCTATGAAATGTAATAAAAAGACCTTGCCAGTTTGTCTGGTGGGAATTGCATAACTTTTAAACGGCAATTAAGGGATTAATTATAAACCGAACAATTGATAAAGATAACTGTTAATTTTTGTGTATAATTTTATATATGATAAGTCCATGGGGTCACTGCCGTGCCAATTTAAACTGATTTCGGGTCCTGGGCACAGAAGATCTACAGGTCCCCTTGGTACTGAAGGTTCGAAATTTAAAACCAAAAAATGTGGTTAAGTCCAGCTTATCCAGGCCCCTGGGTGCCCACCCCAAGCTCTCAATGGATAACCCGGCACTGGATCACTGGGAATTATTAAACTTGTTCTTAACTTAGTATTGTTAAATTAATTATCAAATACATTGTGTAATATTGATACATTTATATTATATCCGTGTAAATGGGAATTTTATTTTTTGTTATTTGAGAATGTATTTTGATTCTTTTCAGTAAATTAGTAATTTTTAAAAATAATCTTTAGTTTTAACTTTCAATATGCTCACGTCTCCCTCGTAGAAATATCACGCTCTCCAAGGGGTCGAGCCCCATAGTTTGAGAAACGCTGGGATAATGTATGATAAATCTATTGGAGCTCAAACTTCTCCCATTGAAGTGGTGTGGAAATATCGGAGAGCGGGTGCTCAGTTGGCGTCCTTTTTACTCGACAGAGGTTCAAAATTAAAAGTTCCTTCACGGATATTTTTCTATGTTATTTTATAGTTCGACGTTAATAAATACTCAATCGCTGTCTTGTTTATTCATATTTCTATGACTTATCTACATGTTTAAGCTTAAAGCAAAGTGTTTTAGTTGATAAATGTGCTGTCATTGATAAGAGTTTTCTATGAAAATAATCAGGTATATAGTATTTGTTACAAAGATAAAAACCGAATAGTTTTCTTATTTCACTTTCTCTTTCGTTATATTTTTATAGAATTAGTATTACTTATTTATTTATTCCTAAGAGAGACAAATCTGTAGGAATTTCTGACAATTTAATTTGTGTGATTTTTTCTTATATTGCTTACACACATTTTTGTTTAACTCCATCAGTAAGCTATTTTTCGTTCCACTTTCACTTTCCTCATTCTACATTGAGTATTTCCGCTATCTCATTTAAGGAAGCATATCCGGTAAAAATATATATTTATTTACGTTTTTTTTTTTTTTTTAAAGAATGAATGAAACGTATAAATCATAACAGAAAAATACTTATTTTTTGCTGTAATTCAAAAGTACAAATAAAAGTTTGTAAATATACTACAAATTTCGTATAAATTTTTGTAAGTTCAAATTTTAAAGAAACATAGTTATCGTTAAGAGAAAATATTGTTCTCAAAAATACCTTAAAATGATTAAATCTCCACAAATTAAATTTCTGTTAAAATATTATTTGTGTTTTTGGGTTTCTTAAATGAATCATAATTAACATGAAGGGAAAATTTATAAATAAATGAAAAAATGTAAAAATTATTTACAATTAGTTGCTTAGGAAATTGAAGAATTTTATTGAGGTATTAGTGGCTGCATACATTTTACATCTTTGATTCTTTTTTGTATGTTTAGCAGCATAAGTGTCAATGTAGTGTAAGTAAACCTGGGATTTATTTTTAGTATTTCACTTAAGCTAACCGAACACGTTGAAAATGAACCAATTCAGTCAAGACAGATATTTTTTTTTTAATGAATACAGCTATATTTTGCTTTGTTTCTACGCTACTTAGAGACCAGGTTATAATCAATTCTATAAAGTTAGAAAAACCGGAAGTGGGTCCTGATCTATCAGAAGTGGGCGTTTAAATTGCTCAAAATCTATCATGGCGAGTCTGATAACGCAAAATATATGTTACATGTTAAATGTTGTTATTTCTATAAAACTGTTTGAACCTGATATTTATGTTATTTTCTAGGGAATGTACTAAAACAATTATTATTGTTTGAATATTATTTCATTTATGGCCTGTTATTTAAATAAAGGTCTCATATAAAAAATGTCACCTTTCTTCTAATATTTACTCACGATCAGCTTTAAAATTTTTAAATTTTAATAAAACTTTGAAAAATTTTAGTACATTTCTTAGATAAATGCATCTAATTTGTTGGAGCAATACTTTTGCTAATATAAGTTTGTAACTTTTGTTTCTAATTGCTTTGAAGTTTTTCAAAATTATTGCTAATTTCACTTATAATTGTGATTTTTGTAAAATTTAGATTATTACATTTTATATAAATATTGTTAGTTAAATATTAGTATTTATTGGTATTGAGTCCTAAAAAAGCATTTATATTGTTTAAGTATGCTATTTTGTTAAAAAGTACTCCAAACGTGTTCGAATACCTTAAATATTTTAGAATTAAAATATTTGAAATATTTCATTTAATTAGATTTAATGAAATGCTTTGAGTTTGTGCAATGTTGGAGAAAGCAAGTGCGTTTTCTCTTGCTTCATTGGTTTAGAATACATATAGTTCTGAGAAGAAAGTGTTTCGCGAGGCGAAACTTTCAGCTTGGTTACCTTTTTCCTTTTTTTATCAATGATTGATGGGTCGAAGATAATTGGTAGAAAGATAACCTGTTAGCTGTCTACTGCATAGTGGAAACTTTTGCAATTAAGGAAATCTCTGAAGGAAAGGTTCACCCGTGTTTAGGGTGAAAGGTTTTTCTGAAAGACGGGTGTTATATAGGGTTTCTGACTTCAAAACATTTCCATTTCCGGGAAAATTTCCGGAAAATCCCGAAGAAACATTAAATTTTCAAAAAATTTGAAAACATGTTATTTTTAATTGACATCAATAATAATTATATAACATAAAGATATATATAAATTGCAAAATTTGTTCTAATTTATATATATTCAGCTAAAATATTGAACATTTTAAATACTTTAATAATTCCTTTTTAAAGTATGAGTTGAGAAACCACGAGCACTCTATACTTTAACCACTCAACCTGGGTTCTCGGCTTTATTATGAATAACCCTGCAGAAAATGGTCTCTCAGCTTCATCTGATGTCTTAAGAATTGTTTTCAAATTCTCACCCAGTTTCATGTTTGAGGATCGATTTTCAGTTACTTTTAATCAATATTTAATTAATTATTTTTCTAATTGCTACTATGAGATAAATATTAATTCTTATATATAAATACATGAAAATTCATTTATTGCTGAAGTAACGATCACGTACGCTAAAAATAGGAATTCGTGTGTTTAAGAAATTTTGTTTGTGTAATTGATTTCTTATTTATGAAAATGCTATGTTTTTGTTACATAAAAACAACTAAACAGCGATGTAAGAATCTCACAAAAAAGTCTGGTAAAAAAAAAAATAACAAATAACAAAAGTTGTGAGATTTAAGAAAAAAAATATTTTTCCTCAAACTGTTTGGGGGTTCAACTCCTTCTTCAAACTTTTGGTTCAGTTAAGTAGTTTATAATGACTTGAATTATCCAAAAAAGAGTTTTAAAATAGAAAATTTAAATAATTAGCATTTTTAAGTGTAAGTATTTACGTTATCATAGTAAATGAAAATATCCGAATTTTATCAGAATATAGGCCTTCTGGAAGCCAACGAAATGATGTTTTTTTAAAAAACTCAAGGTTTTTAGTTAGCGAAGCGACTTTCGACATACAGACAAGAATTGACCAGATCAAATAGGACTCTTTCATACGACAAACTGCAAACCTTCTTCCTAAACTTGACCTATGCATCTCATTGCTAAAATAGATCTGTTAATTTCTGGAGCATTATTTTTATTCCCAGTGTTTTCACAGCTTGAAAAAGTACAAATACTCCCACAGTTTTTACAATGTATTTCAAAATTCGAACATAAATAACGAGTGGATTTTTCATTAATTGTTAATGGCTTATGACATTTTAAACAACATGATACTGACAAAATAGATCTAAAGGTTGAAATAAAATCAAAAATACGATATCCTTTGAAGTTTTCACTTACCTTAACAAGATTTGACTTTAATGAAGTCTGAATTCCTGAGATTTTATTACTGGAAGCACACTTACCTGTATCTCTCCTTTCTGCAACATTTGTATCAGGACATACCTTCATGAATTGGTTCCCTCTAAATCTTCTTTTGTAAGGACGCTTACCTGAAGGCCTAGGATGTATATTTTCCATTTCAAATCAAAAGATAAATAATGTTTTGAATTTCGATAACGATTTCAAACAACGTTGTTTTGAATTTCGATAACTTATTTCAAACAACGTGGTAGCATTACCAAAACAGAATGTAAACACAGAAAGAATGAATGTGTTGAGTTGCAAGCTTCCTTCTCATTCACCCAAGTGTTTAAAATATTTCATGAGGCTTTTTAAAAACAGAAAAATGAAACGTAGGCGGAAATAAAAAAAACTGGGCGTGGCATGTGTCCATTTAAACACTGTTATTACTAAATTGCTGTTTGGAATTTTTTAATAACTTTCAAAGTTTTTGTAGCACTATCACGTGGTTGGTATCAAAATGTTCAAAAGAAAATGAGGAACAACATATATTTTTTTCGAAAATTCGAAAAAATCCGAGATTAACACCCCTGTGATCCCTTAAACTGCTGAGGGAAATTTCTCCCTTCACAGTCCGGTCAAACCTAGTTACCTCAGATTATTTCATCCCCGTGTCGTTCCCGGGAATTTCGGGGAGTTCGAAAATTATGAAAATCTTATGAATCTTATCTTATGAAACCCTAGTGCTTTATGTAGAATTTAGTTCATGTAATTTTCAGAAATGTTTCTTCAGAATATGTAAAATATTTTTCTTGTTTCTTAATACCACATTTAGACAGATTTCGAGAACATATTGAGGGATTATTATTGATTAATTCGAGAAGAACTGTATTAATAATACCTTGACTCATCAATATTTATAATACTAGTTCATCGAATTTTGATAGGGAAATACGGCTACATTATTTAATAATTAATAATATTTCACGCATAGTAAATAATACCAAAAGGAATCTATTTATCCCCTAAAATTGCCACATTTGTATTTCAACAGTAGAAATGTAATGAAAGCAACACATTGAACGAACAGTTACAGATTGAAGTAGGGGTGGGCAGTTTATTTCCGCTAGATGGCCACATTGAGGGAGCGGAGTATACCCATAAACCCCACCTTTTAAAATGATTACGTTCCTTATAAAATATAATAAATATAAAATAAATAAAATAGGGACAGTTTTATTCAATATATTTACTGTGCAATTAACATATTATGTATAGCTTCAAGCCCTTTCAATTTTGAAATTATTTAATAAGACAAATGTACCCTATCATAATTTTCGACTTAACAAAAACTTACATTACGCGCGTACTTTTAAATCAAGTGCATTTTTTACTTTTGAGTGTTATAGTTGTTTTCATTATGTACTTTTAAATGAAATTTTTTGGAAAAAACGAAAGTTGGCAACAGTGAAGAGCTTAAACTGATTGGATAAAAAACGTGATTGATTTTATCATGTGACTATGACATCTCATGAATTTATGAACTGATCGGCTTGAAACACGTGATTACATTTATCATGTGGCATAAATGTCTTTTGAATTTAGCCCGAATTTGATGAAACCTTTTTCCCTAATTTTCAGAAACAATATATTTTGATTAGTTTCTTTCTAAAAATCATTCATATATTCACAGATTTATTTTGGCAAGAGAGGGGGTTAAAATCTTTATTCTGAATGCACACAATAATATTTCTGTACAAATAAGCAAGAACTTTTTAAAGCATATCGCATCAAAGGAAATCCTTCAACAGAATTCTTATATCTCGAAAGAAAATTAATCATTGCTACTACATAGGAATAATCTGTCACAAAACATAAACGGAAACGACGTGTCTTTACCATAAAACCTCTTACGTCACTGCTAGTGTCAGATCCAATCGCATCTGCTTGCGAAATGACACTAGAGGCGCTGGTATAGGTCTTTATTATTAATAGTTTCTACTTTAATGTTCATGATGAAAGAAATGGGCATGAAACGCGAGAAAAGAGAAACCTTAATAAAAAACAAAAACATTAAAATATTAGGAAAAAAATTTATTCAAAATTCATTTGGGTTCTCTTATTCAATATTATATTTTAAACTGAACACATTTAATTAATAATTTATAAATAAAACGAAATGTAATTAGAAGCTGGATATGTAAATCTGGCTATTTTGTTGAGCTTAATTTGTTCAAGCAGTAGAAAAACAGTGCAGACTGAGTAAAACGATACATTTTTTAAGTAAATTGCTCCATCGTACAAAATACAGAAAATGCAAATATGAATATCTTCAGTGCAAAATTATTAAGTTATTCTAGTCAGATAATGGAATTCAGAAAATTCTGAGAATTGTTAATCATTTTTAAATATATTTGCATTTTAATGTGTTAGACTGGGTAGTACTTCATACAGCATTTTCATAAAATTCTGGGTGTGTGAATTAGTCTTTTCTTCTTAGCTCAAAAATTATGAGGGAGTAACATTTTAAATGCTTCAAAACGTTGAAGACTTGTACACATTTTAACTCCAAAATTTTCTTTGAAAAAGACTGTTTCACAAAATCTCTCTCATTAAAAGAGTTATTTGTTCAGAAATAAATAGTATGCAACGGTTCAAAATCTTAAGATAAGTAGTGCTTTTGAAATGTTCCTAATGCGTTTAAATTTTCACTTTATTTCGTGAAACTTCAATTTAAATTAAATATTTAAAATTTTAAAATATATATCAGTGGCATAGTATGGTTTGTTAAAATAGTTTAACAAACTGAACTCAGTGGCACTACAGCCCATGAGACCTACTGTGCCTATCTCATTTTGCGTGACCTTAGGCGCTGGGGTGTATGTGTAGTGGTCAGTTTGACGTGAAACTCCAGTGTTCAATTCCCAAGCAAGCTTAGTACTAATGCTATCGACCCACTGAAGGGATGACAGACAGAGTCAACCTTGTCCAGCCAGGATTAGAGCCCCGGATCTGTGGCATGGAAGCGCGATACACTACCATTCAGCCACCGGGCTTCACTTTAACAAAGCTTAGGCAAAATCCCATTCTACAATAGTAGTAGAAAGAGATGTAGTTTCTTTAGAATACAATTCAAACACCTACTTTCTGATCGATTTATCCTACTTACTGATGGTAGTATATGAGCATTAGATATTGAATAAGCACTAAGAGTTTAAATTTAAAAAAAAACACTGAGTTACATTCGTAATAATTATATTAAAAAGATCATCACTATTGCTTTGGATAAATCTAAAGCTCTAATTATAACAATTACGACAAATAACTTTTAAAGTTTTTCGAGTTATATAAGGGGCTCTAATTCTTTAGTTCAATAAATTTCGTTAAAATCTGCATAAATTTAAAAACTAATTTTTTTCTTTATTTTAATAAACAGTTGACCTTAAACTATAGCTAAACTCAGCCCATGAGGGCCAAGGCCTAATGTGCCCATCTCAGTATATGTGACCTTTGAGCGCTGAGATGCGGCAGCAGATGTCCGGATCAGGTGGTCAGTTTAGAGCGACACTTCCAGTATTTAGTCGCCAACCCAGCTTGGTACTCATTTATCGACCTACTGAAGGGATGGAAGGCGAAGTCGACCTTGCTCAGCCCGAAGATAGAACCCCGGACCCTTAGCGTAGAAGCTCGTTAAGCTACCACTCCGCCACTGGGCCTCAAAAACTTGACTTTACTAGAGAAAAAAATATTGAGAACGTATGTTATTAAAATCACTTAAAAATCTTTTCATATATGCTGTGCTTTGTATTGATACTAATATTTTAAAAGCACCTGAAATTCTTTTGCTTGATAACATAATGCAAAAGTTCAAAATTAAATATTCATAAGAAAATGTGTTTATAAAAGTATATTTATATTTCATGAAAGAAATACTACTTTGAATACAACAATAGTTATTAAAATGCAAATAGGTAAATAATTATGTTTTGAACTACTGATTAATAGCAATATATATTTATATATTTTTTTTTTTTTTTATATATATATATTATATATATATATATGAAATAGACGTGACCGTTGAAAGGAATTTCTTTATATGGGATTGATGAGGCAGTCCTGTGATTAATTAAAACTGTTTTATTATACATCCTAAACACATAAAGAAAGACAAGGACGACACAATACACACACACACACACACAAACCAAACTGCCGCGTGCTACATGTTGACTCAGACAAATACAGAAGCGAAAGAGAGTTGGTCTCCAGGAATCTCAGTATTTATATAGGCAGCTTAAATCACATGATCTGAGTGGGTAGATAGGTGTAGTTTAAAATACTCTCGTTAGGCGGCAGGTTAACTTATTACTAAAACGTTGGTCCTGAAGGAATAGACCATAGGTAATTAAAAGTTATTAAGAATAATTAATGGGGATTATAACATATATATATTAGGCTTGTGTGTAAGTTTTAGTTATATCTTCATATACAACCTGAAAAAAGAATATAAAATGTTGTTTCAGGAAGAAATTTTCCTTTTTTTATTTGATTTATTTTGTACTGATTTCGTAGGAACTTACTACTGTTTAAGATAACCATTAATATGGTGTTTTCATATCATTTATCAATAGATTAATATAGTTGTAATTATCATTTAATTTTCATTTAGAACACAAAATTGTTTAACAATTTATCATGAGCCAATTAAAAGGGCAAACAATATTAGGAATTAATTGTTTGCAATTTACTGAAATCTATCATTATTGATTATATTACTAAAATATCTATAAATATTTGATAAATAAGTTTTTTTCAATAAATATGATGTGTTAATTTAGCTATATTAGGTAATTAATGACTTTTTCAAATTGTTTTAGAGTTCATGTCAAAGCAAAGGATGTTAGACATTTTAAGTAAGATGCGAATATCTTCAGATATATTTTACTGATCTTTGGAAGAAATGCCGTTAAAATAAGGATTTCACTTCTTTCAGAAAACTTCTCTTCATCCTCTCAAAGAGGATTACAGTGTAAATTTTTTTCAAAGAGCATGCTTAGAAGTAGCTACGGAATTAAACACTGAAACTGAAACCTGGAATTGGCTGTAATTTCACCATATACTAACTACTTTACGAGTGGAGCTGAAAGAAAAGTTTCAGTCTAACTTTTGAGAAGATATCAGCAGAGAATGTGACCAAATAAAATGTGCTAGGGACTGCCATGAAATTGAAGACCTCTGCCATTTGAAAAGAAAAGCTGCTGAGTTTCTTTTTCAGAAACAGACGGAGTTTAAAAGCATTTATAGTTTAAAAATTTCTTGTATTCTGCCCAAGGTACGTATTTCCACAGTAATTGGGAAAGAAGAATTGTTAATTACGTAAAAAGTTGGAGTGCAAATTTGCCATTATTTAAAGAAAAATCAATTGGTAAATTTATTTCTTAAATACTTAAGATGGTGGTCCTCAACTACTTATCTCTTATAATTTAATATACCGTGAGATTCTTGAAATGAATCGTAACTGAGAATATTCTTATTAAAATATGAAAGTAAACAGTGTGTCGTTACAACTTTGTATCTGTCCATGTAGCTCTTCCTTACAGCTAGATGAAAGTCGAAAGAGGAGATAACAAAATGACAAAAGTTTATGGATGAAAGAACATCCATTTTTTAAAAATTCCTAACAGTGTTGAAATCATATTTATTAAGTATAATTAACGTCATATATATAACACATTTCCTATTTTTCATACTGCTACAAATCAGATGAAATCCCCTTTTTCCATCAGATTTTGTGCACACAAGTGTGCTGCTATATTTAAAAAAATTAAAATTATACAGTGACAAAATATTGTCTTATAATCACTGACTTAAAACATACATAATTTAGCAATTTTACAAATTGTGTAAATCAGTGATTCCCAAAGTGGTCTTTATCGACTCCCTTGGCTCCTTGACGATATAAAAGGAATTTACGCCAGCAAAAAAATAATTTGGGAGTCCATGAGGTGTAAATGAGGACTTACGATCGTGGTAACGGTTTAGAAAGGATCGTGACTTAGACTTTAAGAGAAAAATTAATCGAGGGCAAATCAGATTTACATATGTATTAAAAATCAGATTTATTTACTAAGCTTGATGAAGTTAACTTGCAGTTACAAGGCGGCAGGAAAAATTTCTTAAAAAAAAGAATCATAATTTCAGCGTTTATTGCCAGAATTAAGCTAAAGAAGTGTAATTTTGGACATCTCTAATTTTCCCAGATTCTCAATTTGCCACTGACAATCTGCCAGGAAAATGACATTTTAATTTACATTCAAATTATAAATGTCTTTATTCAGACTTTGCAACTAGGATTGAGAATGCTTTGAACGTGGTAACACCACAGTAGGCAATGAATTCATATCGTCACATTGAAAAAAAAACACAATGTTAGATTACGAGATGAACTGATTAGAATAGGTTCTAACTTGCGAAGATTTTAAAGTATTTAGAAACAGGCTATCATCAATTTTGGTTTTAAAAAGTGTATCTGCTATTCATCTCGAATTATGGAATGTCTTGAGAAAGTTCTTAATTGCTTTTCCAGGTGAAAAAGAGTTTCAGCGTGGTTGCCAATTTCCGAAAGAAAAAGAAATATTGACACTGCTAACCAAAAATATATATATGGTTAAACCTAGCAAGAGTGATGCCGAATGTTGAAAATTTGTTATTGAAGCACCAGAGAGATTCCTCCTTTCTAATTCATATATTAATTAAATTTTAATTTAATTAATGAATATGTGTTTCTTAAGTTTACAAATATCGTACTTCTCTACAGTTAGAAATAAACATTTTGTGAAGTAAGTAGTCCTATACCAGTTTTCAAAAAAATAGTCCAGACCCATAGCACACAAGAAACACCTCACTTATAGGCTTCCAGAACCCCATCCCTGGAGTGTAGTGAGTTGAGAGTACCCGCATCGAAAACGTACAGTGTTGCACGACTACCCAACATGATGTCAATACACACATGGATTCATTTTCCACCGAAATCTGTAACGTTAGAGTGATAGAAGCTAGCTCATTTTTTTCTCCAGGTGAAGACTCAATCAGAATCACTTTGTCTGGCACATTTCAACACATCACTGAATAGGACACGGACCCATTCTTGTGGTATTCACAACTAATGTTTTCATTTCGACACTATCCAATCTTTCCTGCTGGTTGCAGTGCATAGTACGCACCAGACTAGACACCGGGTGTAAAGGACAGTCTGCAAGATGGCTATAGACACGCGTTTCTCAAACTGCGGGGCGCGTCCCGTTAGGGGAGCGTGATAAACCTACAAGGGGGGTGAGAGCATATCGAAAATAAAAGTTCCAGAAAAATTAATTTACTGGAATGAATTAAAACATTTTCTGACTAAAAAAAAACACACATTTACACTGATATAATTTATATATATATCATCTGGTAATATTAAGTCATCTCTACTTCAAGCTGTATTTGATCATATAACCAAATAAAAAATAAATTTTGTTTCATTTGCTGCAATTCCACGATGGAAGATTTTTTTATTACGTTTTCTTTTTATATCTAAAATACTACTCTTTCCGATAAAAAACAAAACCCAGATCCAAAGAAAAATTGTAAGAAGATAAGAAATTCATCACTGTCATTTAGGAAAGTTGTTAATATATTTCTGTTGCGTTTTATTCCATGTGAAAGATTTTTACGATATTTCGAAAATCACAGGTGGTTAAAGGATTATTTCGCTAAGAATTATTTTCTATGAATATGCTCAAACATATAAAGAATAATGAAAAACGTTTTCCACAGTTCATTTTTTGAACTAACATCCATTTCTAAATATTTAATACACCTTTTTAACTCGGTAACTGCGCGAATCGCAAAGTAACCACAGGCTTACGAAATCATTAATTCCGAGAAAATTGTTTATTTTTTTACCATTGACCTTCACAGTATCTTCGTATATGACAGTCTTCAGAAGAACTAAAATGTATTTGTCACATATCTCCCTCTTTCTTGAGAGTGGCAAACGTTTCTTTACAATCTTTAGGTTCTTGTTCAGTTTCATTGCATTTTTTCTCAAGTTTTCAAAGAAAAATTTAAAAGTCTTTGAAAAAAGGTAAGTATACTTTTCTTAATTAAATTATTAATTAGAATTGTGATTTTTATCGTGTACAACAAAAATTATTACAAAAAAAAAAAGGATTGGAGTGACTCAGTCACCCCGCGTGACTGTTAACGCTAATATCGTGTGCTCGCCTGCTTACGGGTTAAAACATTTTGAAGTGTCTCCTTGCTTTAAATATTAAAAAAATAGCATAATTATTATTCATCGGAATTTTACATTCTTTTTCATTATTTAACATTAATTCTAATCGCTAACTCTCTGAGGCTTAAAATTACGGTTGATTTTGCCAAAGAATTGCTCCATGGGCTGCAACTCTGGCTAAATTGTCTCCAAACATGGTTTCTACGATCTCAATTGCTGTTGGCAAAATAATCTCTCTTCGCCAGTAGTCTGGATATTTTGTATGATACTTTGTAAGATGCAATTATAAAGCTTTTTCGTTCACTGACAACGTTTTTTTTAAAAAATGCTTTTGTTTTTCATATGATTTTAATTTTAATTCAAAGAACTCTCGAGGCTTGTTAATGCACTCACCAAGAAGCGTTTCCAGAGGTCTTTTAAGTTTATTACATACTATCTGCAAACAATATATTTTGAACAAATAACTCACAAGGGCTCTTCCTTTCCTTTTACTTTAGTAGTGGTAAATCAAAAATGTAAATATTTTTGAGAATACTTAGTTGATTCAATTTTCGGAACTGTGTGCTTGTTGATGCTTTATTATTGTCGAATGTTCGCTGCAATTTTAAAAAAAATATCCATGTTTTAGTCAATCTACTGCCGTAAATACTTAATACTGTGAATTATAACTAAAGCGTAAATTATAAATTGTACATTCAAAGGTAGATTTGGTAGCTATAGAAATATCGACTCGACCAAGACTAAATGGAATTCTACGAGGTACAGCATTTTTACATGTTTTTCCCAGACGTCCGATAAGTTTCCTAGTTTCACGCAGATGTTCGCGAGAATGCTAGATGTGTTGTATATGATAGAGAGCAACATAGACCCCAGACTATTTTTCTAATGCCATTTCTACATTTAGAAATGGATGCTGAAGGAAATATATCTTTAATTAAATATCATTTTGCAATCTTCTCCAATTTAAAAATTAGCGAAAGCAAAAAAATAAATAAATAAATAAAAATAAAAAAATAACATGATAATTATCATATTACTTAAAAGTAATTTGCTAAATCATATATTATTTATAAGTAACAATTTCAAAATTTAATATTTATCTTGTTAATTTGTTCGGTTTATAAGTTCGTATTGCAGTTTTAGAGCCCAATGCATTATTATTGAATTCAATACATTATTTCTGTATAAGGGGGTGTGTGATAAAAACTGTGATTGAAAATTGGTCGCCAATAGTGAAAGTTTGAGAAGCACTGCTATAGACTGCTTGCTTGGAAATTATTCTTCCGAACAGAAAACCAAGGTCACGAGAAGGCTGAGGAGCCGTTGTCTGTATATGTCGTCGTGCACCTAATGCAAATATCGATGCTCTGCAGCGACTATAGCTGACCTTCCTCTGGTATAAGTACCATTGTTTGGAATTGATTTCATAACCGAGAGACCCGCTTTTGGGCCACTTGTAACCATCTAGCCTTCACCGCTTGAGATGGCCAGCTTCAACCTGCCAATGGCTCGCCATC
Organism: Trichonephila clavata; assembly: GCA_019973975.1. Lineage (NCBI taxonomy): Eukaryota > Metazoa > Arthropoda > Arachnida > Araneae > Nephilidae > Trichonephila > Trichonephila clavata. The sequence continues at coordinate 36,020 of BMAO01025269.1, forward strand.
TCAAGGAATCATGTAAATGGTTATGAGTATTCTCACTACAAACAGATATTAACTTGTTTTTTAATGCAATATTCACAAAATCTGAGGGTAATTTACTATATGCTTTAATAGTCCCAATCCATTAGTTCTACAAAAACTAGCGCTAAACAACATATTTTCCTAAACTGAGGTTGTTATTGTATTACCCCATCTTCAAAATATATAAAACACAAATCCTTTCAGTTTACTGGAGTAATTTTAAAATTTATGACGAAAAAACATGTTTGTGAGGAGTTATACAAAGTTCTATTTACAATGGCTTTTTAAATTTTATCATGTGTCACGATAATTAGCAGTTAACGACTGATTTATAATAGTAAAAAGTGACCAGCTGAAATGTGCTCCCTGCAACATGAAATCTTATCAAAATCTTTTAATTTCGACACACATCCTTCCTATTTTATAAGATTAGTTTTAATGGAGTATGGAGTCAAGAGAATCAATATTATCAATAAGCGAACCCTGATCTCCACTAATCCCTGGTGAATCTCGTGTGATTCATTTCAAAATATGCTTATTTTTTGCTTCAATTACATTTCTTCTATCAAATCTTTCATGCATGTCTCTTCATCAGGTCCAAAGTTTCAACAGGGAGAGAGAAAAATTCTTTCCTTCAAAGAACAATTTATGTTTTACATTAGTGGTAATTTCAAAATAATAGCTCCAATTCTGTTGCATATCCTTAAATTTTGCTAGAATATTTACATCTTTTGACCTTGAGAGGGTTGGATTTACAGTCCATTTTCTTTTAGTACTTTTCGATAAATTTTCATGACTCTTTTATGTGTCGCAACTTTCACAAAAAGTAATTTATAATTATTTTAAATTAATTTTTTTCCAAATTCACATATCTGAAACAAAACCGAAAGCTAGATTACATTGCTGGTGATTAACAACAACAATGAATTTTCTGAATAATTAGAAGAATATTAAACTAATATATTAATGTATTCGGTGAATTATATGTAGACACATCTGATCTGAATAAATGTTTGTAGTTTTCACGGTTTGTGTCTACAGAAAGGCCCTTCAAAGGAAAATATTAATGTTAAATTTTCTTCTTCTGAATGCAATCAAACTTTGAAGAAAAATGTCGCATAAAAAGTACTTTCAAATCTTTTCAGATTTAAAAATTAATTTAACACAAAAAAGTTTGAATGTAATATGGAAGGTATTTAAGAATTTCTAAAAGAAATATATGGCTTTTCTCTAAATTATATTATAGAAGCGTTTTTTCCCGACATTTTTAAAGCTTTCATTCCTTGATTGATAGGAGGAATAATACAGGAATTTACTTACTTTTATTTCTTATAGTGTTATCATTGGATATATTTAACAAAATTAAGGGATTTACACACGTCACAAAAAAAGTATATGCGTATTGAAAATAGTTTTTATGTTGACTTA